>OX940982.1:12667007-12707009 GCA_954871275.1 Leptopterna dolabrata | reverse complement strand
TCTAGTTACATATTTTTCTCTGATAGGTACATTATCTTCATATATTACACATAGGTCCTATATTATAATATATAATCTGACTTTTAGTATTTGTTGCTATATGTACCTAAATATAGGTATGTAAATTATCTCATATATTACATTGCTTTATTCAAATCCTTTGCATGTACTGTAAAAGTTGATGAGGTATTAGAAATGTGTTCATTCTTACAAATATTACTATCTGAATGCGATACCCACTCACTAAGTAATAAGTCGTGTTTTTTGTGAAAAGTCAGAAGAGCCTTATGATTGAACTATCAAGTCCTGCCTAGCTGCGTTTTGAAACCTAATTTTTGTCTCATACCTACCTAATTCTACCCGTACCAGGTTACATAGGTACACCATACAACTTGAAACGGTAGTTCGGTACATACAGGTTCAGTTGAGATTAGGTAGAGTTGGCACACAATAAGTTGGCCTGTTGTAATGAGGAGAATCTCCTATTACTTTTTGTCCAATTAGGGCAACCCTACTTGATGTTGATCATTGCTGCCGGATGGATTGATTGTATACCTCCTGAATGTGTTTCTTCATCTGGATGAATGAGTTTAAAAAAAAGTCATGCTGAATGGCATATTTGCTTTTTACTCAGATTTTGAATATATGATTTTGAAAATATTCGGGGTAGGCACCAGCAAATCTACATCACATTGTTATTTTCACCTAGTATGTAGATATACGATATAAGTAGTACCTACGAATTTAAGCAGGGTTCACAGAGTGCGGGAACGCCTAATGCGGACTGAGTAAAACGATGGAGGAGGTGCGGAGAGTCCGCCGCTCCGGAGGGTCCCTTTCACCTGGCGGAGTGGAAATGCGTAATGCGGAGGGTGAAAGAACAGACGAGAAAAACATGCTGGAAGGTTACAGAGACTGTGCAGTGGCCCATTGTGTAGATGCGGACTTGTGTAAAAAATTGCTGAAGGATATTTCTCGAGAGTATTCGGTGCAATCCACATTAAAAGCCTGCCTGCATAAAGATACCTCTGTGTTTACCAACAGCCAATCAGGTTGCTTTACGCAGTCCCCATTACGTGAGTAATTGTTATTTTTGTTTGGATGAAACCAAAAAAGGGAGAAAAATGTCAGATTTCTGTTCATGGAGGTAGACATCCCCTCCTACAATGCTCCTGTGCCACATACCCCGGAGTTTCCTCCAACAAACCTCACTAGAGCCCACGGATACAGAAAGTCTCAATCTGTCAAGTGATTCAAGTAACGATAGACAGTTATGATTGAACCAGATTCTGATGAAATAGAAACGGAACCACACTTTCCCAGTCAACGAGAACTCAATGATCTGATTGGAGATCTCGGTCTGAAGCAGGGTTAACATGGAGTGCAGAAACGCATATTGCGGGCTGCGTAAAATGATGGAGGGAGGTGCGGAAAGTCCGCCATTTTCGGAGAGTCCTGTTCACATGGCGGAGTGGAAATGCGTAATGCGGAGGGTGAAAGAACAGACGAGAAAAACATGCTGGAAGGTTACAGAGACTGTGCAGTGGCCCATTGTGTAGATGCGGACTTGTGTAAAAAATTGCTGAAGGATATTTCTCGAGAGTATTCGGTGCAATCCACATTAAAAGCCTGCCTGCATAAAGATACCTCTGTGTTTACCAACAGCCAATCAGGTTGCTTTACGCAGTCCCCATTACGTGAGTAATTGTTATTTTTGTTTGGATGAAACCAAAAAAGGGAGAAAAATTTCAGAATTCTGTTCATGGAGGTAGAAATCCCCTCCTACAATGCTCCTGTGCCACATACCCCGGAGTTTCCTCCAACAAACCTCACTAGAGCCCACGGATACAGAAAGTCTCAATCTGTCAAGTGATTCAAGTAACGATAGACAGTTATGATTGAACCAGATTCTGATGAAATAGAAACGGAACCACACTTTCCCAGTCAACGAGAACTCAATGATCTGATTGGAGATCTCGGTCTGAAGCAGGGTTAACATGGAGTGCAGAAACGCATATTGCGGGCTGCGTAAAATGATGGAGGGAGGTGCGGAAAGTCCGCCATTTTCGGAGAGTCCCGTTCACATGGCGGAGTGGAAATGCGTAATGGGAGGGCGAAAGAACGATAGACTAGAAATATGCTGGAAGGTTACAGAGAGGTTGCAGATGTGGCCTTGCGTAACATTGCTGAAGGATATTTCTCGAGAGTATGCGATACAATCCCGTCAAAAGCCAACCTGCTTAAAAATACCTCCCTGTTTACCAACAGCCAATCAGGTTGCTTTATGCAGTCCGCATTGCGTTGAACGCGTCCATGTGAACCCTGCTTCAGTCGTTGATGTTTCTCTATCATTTCATGACCGTGAGTAAGACATTTAGTTTGAAACATGAGTGTCAATTACATCAACTCATCAATAATTTTCGAATTGCCTAGTAGGTATGTATAATATCAACAATATATTTTGGATATGAAATCAATCGAAAATATTTTAGGTAGTTACCTACTTACGCCTATTATTATTTGTATGCAATATGTACTATACCACAGATTTAGCTATAATCCCTACAATTATTTTCGAATTTCCTCTCCCAGCCATTGGATTAGTAGTAGTTATCCGAACTGCAGTTACAAAATTGACTAATTATCTTAGGTAAGTACAGCTACTGATTTATGCCCTGCTTTGCACATTATTAGTCACTTGCAGTGGGGAACTTACCAGAAAGATACTGGTACTTACGAGCACGACTGTTAGTGTACCTATCCCACAAAACTTCCGAATTTCCCACTCGGCATCAGATAAGTATTGTCCGAATTCGGATTGTGAAATTGGTTGAAAATATTTTAGGTACCTACTTATTACCTACGCCGCGCTGGTCTTTACGTAGGCAGATAGGTATTAGACCCCAGAGTTACCAGATTACTTAAACGTCAATATTAGGTACCTACCTACCGACCCAACAGAAACTTCCGACTACCTTAGTAGGTAGGTACCAGATTATCGTATCAACGTTTGATCATGCTCTGTTCAAGTTGACAGTAAATTTTTTCACAGTAAGTAATTTGCTTATGAAATATTCTTGGTATTTGTACATACTTTGTACCTACCGCATCATTTTGCGCGAAATTGGTAGGTATATTTACTATGTACCGGAGACAGAAGAATGAGTGTCATTATCGAACGAACAATTTTTAAATTTCCTAGTAGATATTGGATCAGTATTATCCAAATTCCGATTATTAAATTAGGTAGTTGAAAATATTTCATGTTGGTAGGTACCTACCCACTTTGTACGCCACTCAAGTATTTAGATGGTGTAGATACATACCAGAGATTTGGTTAGAAACACGAGTGGCAATTTTGTTGGCAACAAGTTGAAATCCTGCTTATGAAATTTGTTGAACCTACTTTGTACCACTTGTTTGATGCAGTATGTTGCTACCTTCATACCAAATATAGCAACACGAGTCTCCACTCCCTGCTCGATAAACGAATGCATTTTTTTTCTACTCAAATTTAAACCAGTTTACAAATTCGTCTGAGCTTCCGGATTTACGTGTTTTGGATCTTCTAGTAAAATATAAACCAAGTTGCATGCGCAGTATGTAGCACCTACGGTGACATCAGATGAAAGGTTACCTATAGGTTTCCCTTGTTTCTTCTTAATTGAAATTGGTAGGTATTTCTGCAGCAAGTCCTTCTGATTGGTTGTAAAATTCACAAATAATATTTTCATTTAGGTATTAATGGGTATAAAACGAATGCCGAATGTTTCTGATGAACCCTACTGATATGTCCCAACGTAAAATGGTGATTTATACAATCCCGACACTGTTTCGTTTTGGTCAAAACATCCAAATCATAATTCTTGATTGGTAGGTAGGTACTTATTGAAATAAATATCTACCTTTATATAAAATGTATGGCTTGTATCACGTCCAGGGTTTTCTATGTTTGTTTTTGATTGTTGATTATTGCGGTTTTCTTGATTATTTCATTTTAAATAACATTGTAACCTACTGCCTACTTCATTTCATTAACTCTTGTACTTCACAAATGAGTGGGCAGAACTAGAAACTAGGTACCTACCTATCTTGCAGTATCGCATTCAGATATCACATTCAGCTCTCGCAGTCAAATTAAATTTTGAACAAAGCACTTGACAGAAAATTACAGGAAAAAGTTGGTTACAACAAAACAGAAACCAAACCTCATTTAAGGATTTCCAGGGAGCTGCTTTTTACTTCCGCATATATATAAATTCATAAACCAGCCATTTAGGTAAATAGGTAGGTACGACCTATAATAAAACTGATTCGTTTCTTTCAATTTTACGTTCACTTATTTATGTTACATTTTTTTCTCGTTTTCATTCGTCAGGGCCCAAATACAACAAGCACGCTTTTTTGGAAATAATAATTTATGTTGCTGATAGTCTAAACTAAGATGAGGACGTCACTGTTTTTCTTCTCGAGAAAAAACCGGGCGTTGTTCGATGTGAAATTCTTTACAAAACTTATCCTCTTAACAAGGATACGTACATTATAATACAATCAAGGTAAGGTACCACTTAATTATCAATTTACATGAGAAAATATGAATTCTAAGGGTTAATAAAATTAGCCACAGACAGAAAATGCTCGTCTTTCTCGTCATATATTTCATATATTTTGGTTTATTTCTTTTTGTTCTTTACCGCCCGTACCAACTTGTGGTGGAAATTCATTTTTACGATCAATTGTAGGTAGATGTTGGTCCCTGAACTCTTAAGTCATTTTTTTCGTATGGCTTGTTGGTTCGTCTGAAGTATTTTATTTTTGAAGCGTCCTACAAACAATCTGAATACTGGAATTCCGTGGCAGCGACTTTTCAAGTTAAGAAAGTGTTTTTCTTTTTTTCATTCATTTTTTTTAGTACATAGGAATTTTCATATTTCCCAGAATTGACAAGTATCGTATAAAAAATATCAATACCCTTTAATATTTTGATATAATAAAATTTTATTTGCCTAAGTATATTTGTAATTTATGTATTTATATTTTCATGTAGTACATTACATATTTAATATTATCACTTATGAATGAAGTAAACAATTTTTGTACACTTGTTCATAAATATAATTCACTCACTCGCTTTCGTACTATTATAATTTTTACGTATTAGAAGAAAAATAAATTATAACGTTGTTGAAAGAAATCGATGAAATTGTAGTTTATACTTTTACAAAGAGTAGAAACTACCTAAACGAATTCATGGAACGGGGTTGTTTCTCAGTTTAGCTAGAATATAAGGAAATGGTAACCGTAATTTATTTGTCAATAAATACTAGGCGTATCAGGTTAAATTTCAATAATACAAATACTATCGACGATTAACGTGGTATTTCTGTCTACATTCTACCAATGATTCGATCGTACAGACGTCAACCATCCCATCACGAGTCAAACGAAATCATAGAAAATCTGAACACGATAACATTTTTCTTTCTTTTCGCTAATCCATCTACTTAATATTGATACAAATTTCTACATAAATAGGTTTCAAATTTCATTTCGATTTAAAATTTGTTAATTAAGTACCTAAGTAAATAATTTATAGATGTAACAGTAATTAAAACGTTTTAAGCTCTAAATTTGTTGCTATTTCGAAATGTAGCAAAAGGAAGATGGTGTTTTCCTTCTCATACTTTTCCTTGTGAAAGTTATTCGACTTCGGTACGTTTAGCGCAGTCTTGTTCAGGGGCTCATCAGAGCTCTTTTGCGGATTCACCTTGGGGACTGCGATGTCAGAATACTGGTGCTCGTGACGTTGGATTCTGAACAGTTCTGTGTGCACAACCCTGGTCTCTGGCATTGCACACGCACATGAATTAGCAGGTTTGTTCCAAGCACCATAACTGAGTTACCGAACCACACTTGAGTTTTCGAACCCGGACCAAAAAGGTGGAGATTTTTCTCAGTTCAATAACTCATCGTTTGGAACATGTGGAACCTGCAGATGGAAACACCGCAAACGCTAGCGTAGCACTAGTCACAGTAGGCGGATAACCATCAAATAATAACCTGGTACACGCCACGCCAGCTTCATAAAGTGTACCCAGGGCCACCCAGAGCTGGGAAGGGTCCCAGGGATAAATTCTCATCGGACCCCACCCCACACCAATTTTATAGTACCTACCTTTTATACTACCCTAGTGTGTTTGGGACTTGGCTGGCTCGACCTTGGTCACTGCAATGTTAGAAAAGGGGAGCGTAGGACATGTTTTTCTGACTGGAGTACGTTTACTAAAGATTATTCGACTTGTTAATGTGTATTGAGCGCATGTGGTACATATATATTATATTGTTGTGATATCCTCCCAGAACATCACTCCTTTACCTCATATTAAGATTGCACGTTTGAACCAAACGAATGAAGAGGCATACGTGACCAACTGCAGGCAAACCCTACTCCTTCATACCATCCCTCAACAGTCGGCAACGACCGTCAAGGGACAGGGGGAGGGTGGAAAGGGTCTTATAAAAACCTGCCGTTCTCACCAGTTTCTTCATTCTACGCTCAAACCTTAAGTCGATGACCTCTCTCTCTCCCCTCACATCTCCTTACCTTTATAACCTAAAAGATCTGAGAATGGTGGAACCGGTCCGGTGATAACCGACCAGAGTGCCACCCACTGGGCAAAACCCTCTAGCGTTTTTAGTGTTGGTAACCTCCCTGGCTTCGCCATAGGTGTTAACCTTTTAAACGCTAGATCCAGCACCTTCCTATCCATCACTCTCATTCTCTCATCCAAACCTCACCACTACCTTTCTCATCTCAAACCACCACATATATCTTAATTGGTTTCCAAAGCCATGTAAAGTAGGTAATGATATTTTTTGTGAATCAAATTAAATCAGATACAGTAGAAGTTGCTTATACTGCTTATAGCGATCGAATTGGCTTGGTGATGACCTGAAACAATCGCTATACGCGATCAATCTCTATTAAGCGACTTCTACTGTATATACTTTGTGGAGATTTTAGCCATTTTTACAGATATTGATGAATTGCGACCCCCAAAATTGACCTACTCAACAGTTTTCTTGAGGAAATTTTTATTAAACCCAATAAAGTTGTCTTCTATTTTGGGTCATTATTCAATAATACCACTTTTGGTGAATATATACAAATTTTCGGAGATTTCAGCCACTTTTACCTATTTTTTAGACTTTTGACCCTCAAAATTGATCATTATAACCAAACGTTTGATCACTATTTACCTAACAGGCCAATTCCCTGTGTGTTTACATACAGCCAATCGGGACCTGACTGTTTCTATCCTTATATCAGACTTATTCTTCTAACCGCCTTTCTACTAACCGACTTCCACTGTACCTGCATCCTCCATAAAATGTATAAGAATGAAGACACCATCTACCGACAAAGTTTCAGTTTCAAAAATAAGAAACCACAAGTTGCTCCGAGCTATCAACAACATGTCTTATTCAATCATCGTAGCCAAATGAACAAGAACTAACTATCACCTTTATTCATAGAATCAATAGTACAGATAATACGAGATCACGCGGTGAGGCATTGAAACGAACATTCACAAGTAGTTAGGTAACTATCTATTTTTGAGCTGGTAAACATTTCAAACGTCCCACGGAAGCCACTTAGTAAAAAGATGTTACCTATGCAAATTTGCAATATATTGCCTTTCAAGACATGTTTTTGAGGATGTGATACGTTGCTTGAGTCCTAGGTACCAAATAAATGGTCGTTAACGAGAAAATATATATTAAATGTCCATGTTTAGTGTTCAACTTTGGAAAATTGCTGATGATTTTATTAACCAAAACCTCCCACGATAAACATGAAACCAATTGTAAGTAGTAATGGCAGTGGTGTTGGTGGTACAACTGGTGGTATTGGAGTTTTGGAATTCGAGTATTTTTTTTCCTCCGACTCAAAATTTATGTAAAAAAAAAATCTTTTCCCCTGCCAATTGAAATGTTAATTTCAGATTGCAGAAGACTAAAATTTGATTTTTTGTTTTTCATAATTGTTTTCTTGTCGTCAAAATTGGTAAGATTCCTTGGTTTAAGCTCGTTTCTTCAAGGTGTTTACAAAGTCGCCTTCCGAATAAATATTGAGTGGCATCTATTTTTTTTAATTTTATTTTTTTTTTTTATTCTACAAACTTATCGAAATAATGATCTCCTAGCTAACCGTAACGATTTTCATTAGGTCAGTTAGCAACGTATCCCGTTCTCATAATTTACAACAATATTGTAACAATGAATTATTTAGCGAGCTATCAACAATATTAATTAAACAAGAAACTAGTAATTACAAAACAACATGCAATATTTACACAGAGAATACAGGGTTAATAAGTGTTGCAGACCTCCACATACGCAAGTTGAAGTTCTTCTATCACAATTTCAAAAGGGCCTCTTTTTGTTATGTCACAGTGTTCAAATGCGGCTTAAATCGACTCGTTAAAGTATGAAGGTAACTATTTTATGAACAACTGATCCTTAGCTAAGTACATACGGGTTTGTTATATTACATAGAAAACAATATTTTGATAGGTAGGTATACGAAAACGCTTCCAATACCGTTCGTTCGGGAACTTAACGAACTCCACCACTTTTACGGCGGCCTCGAACTGAGAATTATGAAAAAACCCTTATTGTCTTGTGCAAAGAACATGTTTATTAATCTAGTGCTATCATCAATTCGTATTGTTGTTGGGTACTGCAGTCAAAATAACTGAATTACTGGTTTGCCGTTCGTCTTGTGACGGCGCCACGCGATTGTTTTCGTCAAAATACAGGACGAATTATTTTCAAGAGGCCACAGAGTGAGAAACATTGCGAAATGGACTTCTGCAATAGGAGAAATGCGGAACTTGAGAAAAATAAAATAAATAATTGAAAAAATTGTTTTTGCAACTCCTCATAAGAACAGGAAGACTTTTGTTTTTGGAGACGTAGGTAGGTAATTGGTAAATAATATTAGGAAATGAAGGAAGACAACGACTCTTTTTTTGCTAATTTTAAATACGATTTTTCTTTGGTAACGTAGTTGGTAGGTAGGTGACTAGTTTTTGTTGAAAATCCGACTGTCCCTGGGACAAATAGGAAAACTTGTTGAATTCTGCTGGTTTTTAAAAGAGTAGAAAGTGGATTTATGTTTTTTTGGGGTTGGTATCCACATTTCGTAGAGCTGTCGTGGGATCATTTCAGAAACGTATAGCGGGGCGTTTTCGATTTGGTATTTCTCATGTCTGTCAGCTTGGGATAGAATCAATTAATCCACTTTCGGTTGGGTGTTGAACGATTTGGTTCAAAATGTACTGTTATGGATGGGTACATATAAAAATAACTAAAAATTATCGAAGTGATTGATATTTTGGTACCTGGTCTATCGGTGAGATTATCACGTATCCTCAAGTACCTAGTCGAAAGTTTCGTATGAAATGTCTGGTTTTGCATGCAATGAGGAATGGGCGCGCTTTTTTTTGTTCTTTCAAATGGGGAATGTCCGTCAAACTTTTTTTTTTGGAAAAAAACACTCAGAACTCTTGGAAAAATTGTAGTTTAGAGGCCTTTTTAAAAAATGAGCGGTATTTTTTAAATGAGGGTGGTTAAAAGTAAAAATGCGGCAAGAAATTACATATCAGGTCTATTGACATCTGGTAGGCTGTTGGTCCAAGGATGCAGAGGCTTCGATGGCGAAGGTTCTCACTGCTACCAACAGCCCAACATTAGAAAGGGAAAACCTTCGTGGCAAACTTCAAGAACCTTTGCTGACATTTCGGAACCTCCCCAAGGTTTGATTTTGAAAAGATATTTTTAAATTGTATAAATTTTTGGTTACACCCATCCATCCACTGTGGTTCTGTACATCGTTTAAAGTTATGTACTATCGCTCTAAGTGGCATTTGAGTTGAACTACTTGACAATTTACCCGATATCTAGCCGTAACTGGGAAATTCAAATTTCACACTCGTTTTCTGCCTAGACTTCCCGAAGTAAACACCTCATGTGGTCAATAAGTGTTAATTTCCCTTACTGAACAGCATTTGGCAAAAAAAGGGAATTTCGAACCCACAAAAATTTCCCATTGCAGGTCTAACGAAGAGCTTTCCAAAAAGGTGCTATATGATGGGTCGGAAATGAACAGAAGTGAGTGGAAAGGGGGAAGGAAAAAGCGTGTGACGTCATCCGGTATGTATTGCCCTTTCGTTCCCACACGTGTGAACCGAATGAGAGAGAGATACATATCAGATGACGTCACACGTTCTTTCTTTAGCTTATTCCCGCCAAACTACTCGGAGTTTGGAGCTAAAGATCGAGATACAGGCGTTTTCGAAGGTGCTGAATCCGATTCTGAGGTTAAAAGCAGCAAATTCCAACCCACGTTCATTCCTCATTCTCTCCCCTAACTATTCGAGAATTGCTGTGTGATGTATGTCAAACGCGAACGGTTTTGATGGTGCACCGCACAATTGCAGAATAATTGCAGGAGAAATGCTTGGCTTATGCCGATTCCCCTGATCACTGTAAGCCCTGGGTGACTGTTAATCAGTAGTCCCAAAAAAATGATCTCACTCCTCCCTTATAAGCTGGTAAAACCTCGTGTATTAGGCCATTCACTATTTGATCCGACTGACTTGAAGGGCAGTTTTAGTGAGCGAATGCTTGATGGTTTAATATTGTAGGAAATGTGGTGCTCTTTTTCAAAGGTGGTATTATTTAAAGCCACACTGTGAGCAATCCTTTGAAAAAAATTATTTGTAGATATCTATCTCCGGTGGACTGGGTGTGCCCAGTCTCTGCCGTGATGTCAGTTCTGAAAAGTAAACATTGTGTGATGGATAAATTCTGATACACCTGGCTTGAAATAGCAGAGCAATCCCTCACGGTATTAGTCGGTCGTTATTTGTGCAGTTCATCGCGCCAAGTATCGACTTAACAGAGTGTCGTTTGTTTCAAATACCTAAGAATCCAGGAGTGAAGTGCATAGGCGGGAGCGAAAAGCTAAATTGTCGAGAGGAGTGAAACGCAATGTCTGGAGTGAAGCATGGCGCTGGTAGGAGTGAATCATCAGACCTGTTGGAAGGAAGCTTATTCTTCAGAATGGTGGTTTTAGTTGTCGTAGAATATCTGGACATCTCTCTCAAAATGAAACCCATAGTCCCAAGAGATCTCTTCAACGTCAATATTTCTACGACTCGCCGAGCCCGATGTTGAAGATGATCTTCACAAGGTCGTGTAATGTGGGCGAGATGGTCTCCGTAATCTCGATCGCAGCATCGACTGTGGCTCAGAGCGTTGTGCTGGAGACGTGGGGCTTGGCTGTGGTTGAAGCGATCTCCGACAAGCGAACGTCGATCGGGATCCGGTCGTCGTACAGCGTCGGGGCCTGGAGGATGATCCCCGCAGTCCCTACCAGCACGGCCAGAGTAAAAATCCAAAGGAACAGCCTGTCAAGTACCATTGCCACGTACTTCCAGTCTTCTTTAACCTGTAACAAGACAGCAGACGGACGCAATGATTATTAGTGATTATTAGGTAACGAACTACGTAAAATTGTTTCAGTTCAACCACCCTTTACTCATCTCTGCGTCTTTAAAGATGGTATAATAACCTCGCCAAATATATGTCAGGCTAAATGTAGGAAGTGCAGGAAATGCACGGATACTAATATTATGATAAGGATCATCAGGCAAATTTAAATGTGAATGTAGGTGCTAAGAACTGGCCGTAAAAATATACACCTAAGTTGCCATAATAACGAATATGAATAGTGTACAATCCATTCACAAGCAGTTGTGTTGGGAGGAACTGAGATATTATTTCTGTGGTTCGGAGACACAGATCCTCTCATAATGTAATGTGCGTCATAATTTGATAGTCAGCATCGGCAGTGAACTGGTGCGCTAAGAACACGAAATTTCTCAAGTCTTCTCCATTTATGTTCTGATTCCGCGCATCAATCCAGAATATATATGTTAGTAATATCTATTTATTCATTTCAATCAATATAGGCAAGCCCATTTAACAAGTAATGAAGAGTTCCGGTATGGAGATCGCCACACAATACGTCCATGTTCTTCATAATCGTATGGATACAAGTTCGGCGGCATGGGCCGCCCATTGGGGCCCGACTGACCACCCTTGCATAGAAACCGTCAACCACTTGCTGGCACCACTTTCTGAAACCTAGAAAATGTTGGACCCACTGAGATGTTTTTTTGCTGTCAGTTAGCCAGATCAAATGCGATCGAGCTCAAAATCTATAGGCATGGTCTAGACATCCTAACAGACAGTCTGGTAGGTACCAACCACCCAATTTTGGTCCATTTTTACACCAGTTATTGTTGCAAACCGAAAAATTAGTAAAAACATCGTAACTCCCTCATTGTTCCATCTAGAAAGCTCGTCTGAAATCAGATTGAAGAGTTCAACCAGCTAAGCGAAACCCAAAAAGAAAAATCTGAAAAACACCGTGTATTGAGGAAGTTGTGACCAACTGAAATTCCAAAATACATACCTCCACAGATACGAACGTACGGAGCGACATCAAGCAGAAGACCGATTAGAAACTCGTTTTGAGCACTTGTGAACAAGATTCCATGATTTTCTCGAACACCCTATTTTTGAAGGTATCACCATACGTACATTCCTATATAACAGGAACGTGGAACACCGAAAAGCTTCGTCAATATGATCGTGAATGAAACGGTATAAATCCGGCCCACATATCGTCGGCTTACACGTGAAACCCACCAAGTCAAAAAAGTTGGTTTCGAGAAAATCGAGTTGGAAGTTTTTCAGTTTTTGGGTGAGATATTTCCAAGGGAAGAAATTGGATTTGAGGGTTGAAATTTGGACTGTAGCTGCCTTAGGGTGTCTAGTTGCCACCCTATGGATCTCAAGAGGTTAGCTGTATTCTGAAGTACTTGTAAACCTATTTTTCCTTCAAAGGAATCCGACTTCGTGGATTTCACCGGACTATAACGACTTAGCGGTTTTCACTTGATTAAAAAATCATGAGAAGTAGTAAATGACTCGTTTTTCTCTATGAGTCCTCTTATCTTTCCTCTTATCTTGATCAAAATTGAGGAGAAGGGTCTTAAGAATAATTACATAAACCAAAAAATTCTAGGATTGAAATCCCTTTTTATTTATTTATTTTATTTCTGTAAATTATATTACAATAAGATAAAGTAAATGTTCTAAAATTTGGCTAAAATTCGGCAACGATCAGGAAAAAAAGTTATCTTAACACTGAACTGGACTAGTGGTTTTTCATTGAATGGAACGGTTTTTACAGAAGTTCAGTCTTCTTCTGACTCATCTGAAGCTGCTGGTTCAGCACTATCTTGAACTGCCCCGTTGGTGGGTAAATCCAAGTGCTTCAGGGAGGAGTCAGTGAATGCTGACTGAAAATTCACCAACTAGGCATCCATAATAAAGATGACTTAGTGGATTTCATCTCTAGCGTTAATAATTAAATTAGTGCAGCGATATGGTGAAATCCACTAAGTCACACTTTAGTGGATTTCACCAGACTAGAATTTGCTCGAGACTGACTTAGGGAGAAAACGTTTCTTCATTTCCAAGAAAAGCGTTGCTCGGATCTAAAAACTGACCTTGTCAATCGAACGGGCGTCAAAAAATACATTGGAGTAGCATCTTGAAAAAAGTGACTTAGTGGATTTCACTTGTAAGCCGACGATATCATATCATTGCTATAGGGATCTCCTGATTATAATCACGGATGGCTGTATGAAATCGAGTTGGTTGTTCTGTGCTATTATTTCATTTGAAGAATGATGGCTCTTTTGGATTTTGTTGATAGATACTTTTTGTAACTTCAACAAACGTTATGCTAAATGAATAACCACAAATAATTTATTAATGATAGAATTCTTGGATCCACCGTCGGCTGGCTCCAGTATTCGACTTAGGGCTTTCCTGGGTGGATCACGAGGTAGGTATTGACCACAGAAAACAGTGACCTACGCGGAAGGGGCATCTATAGGTAAATAAAAACCGTTGTGCAATCATTTGCAGCGTTTTTACAACTTATCGTTGTACCTATTGTAGGTAACAAGACATTTTTCACCATGTGTGATATTATACAATAACACTGATTCTCTTTTGTATCTGTGATAGACAAAATATAGCCTGGATTTTATCAGTTAAGGTGTGATATTAGTAATTTCTTGTGATAACGAGTTTTTTAACCTACTTAATATGATCGTTTTTTATGAAAAGGGTGTTTATGGCAATAAATATTTTCTATTTCTATATAAACAGTGGTGAAAACGGCACAGCCTACCTAGTTTAGCTCTTCGGCCAACACTCACATTATCAAACCACATTGGATTAAACCGAAACCTCGTATCATTGTGTGTCATACTCGTAAGGTCGTCGTAGTCTACTTATTTGTAGTTCAAAGGGCATATGGACGAGTCTGTTTTGCGATAATCCGCAAAAACCTAAACCGTTGTGTAACACAAACGGTGGGTACAGCTTTCGTACAAGTACGCAACCACGAGGGACATTTTATGTCTTTGCGCCCCCTCCCGCACCCACACCACGTACTTCGTACTTAATTGTTTTGGTCAAGATTTCCAACGAATGGAGGACGAGTGCCGTCTTATAAGACCAATGATAACTACGTTTGATTGTGTTCGTTGATGGTTGCGATGTAATGGTAAATCGAGAGCTTTCCAACGAGTGGTGAACGATTTGTATACGATGATAACCGGAGAAGTTCATACGCATTCATTTAAACAATCACGCTCATACCGCAGCTTGTCGGCCAACGAGTGGTGAACGATTTTTGTACGATGATAACTGGCGAAGATAAAGTTCCGTAGCAACGAATCGGTTGTAAGCGAAAATCATCAGAAATATTTTCGTGACGCTTCTCCGTTACATGTCCCGCGTTACATTTTCGAGTTTATGTAGCAAAGTAAAGACATAAAATGTCAATAAATATTTTTTAAGAAGCTTTTAGAAAATGAATATGGCCTTTCCCTTCATCACATATGCAACTAAAACTAATTACTACAAAAAGGAAAACAAATGACAGAAATTGGAGGTTTTGTCCCGCTAAATCGGGGTTTTGGCCCACTGTGCGCTCGGGCAACCCGTCCAATACGGATTAATTTTTAACGAAAAACCTCATACATACTAAATCTAGTTAAATGGCTTGTGACAGCGACCGACACATCTCACAGGATCGGCCCACGAATTTAATCAAACTCGTGAATATTTACCCGGGTGGAATCCTCGTCCCTTTTGGTGTGATCCGCGATGAACCGGATGCCGTCGATGGCCTTCTGGAGCTCGGGGCAGTTGTGCCAGTGGAGGCGGGATGTTCCGGCCGGGGGCGGCACCTCGTCCGGGAGCGGCGGCAGGAGACCGGAACCGCCGTGGATCCGGCAGCTGGACTCGAGCGAGTGTGTTCCGTCGACCTCGTCAACGAGACCTGAGGACATCGGCGAAACCGGTTAGTCAAACCCCTCACAAACACTGGAGGTTTGTTCCAGCCAAAAAGAGTGGTCAAACCGCGGTCCACTGTCTTCTTGATTAGGGTTCGAACGGTGGTTCCAACTGGTTAAGGTTCTGCTGGAACGCCTTCTGTCAACCCTGATTGACCCCCACCTTATCATGTGAATTTGAAATTTTGTTTGAAACCCTACAGTACACGCTAACAAGTTCTTGTAAAATTGGCTGGCCTCGAATTTAACTGCGAGGCATTCTGATGTTGCTCGGCTGACTCTGAAATGCTCCAGAAATTCAGTTTCGTTATATTTGGCTACTCATCAAAGTAATTTTGGTTTTTTGGATGAAACCTTTGTTCTTCTGCTAGCCACATTTCCTACTCACAATCGCCGTCATCAATCAAAATTTCTGCCCAATCAAATTCAATGTCAGCATCATCCATCAACAGCAATAACAAATCCATTGATCCAACTCACACAAAATAAATTCAGAGCGACAAAATTTATTGAACCACACAAAAAAATTCAGAGACAGAGAGCGAAATTAGATTGTTATAGCAACTGCCAACCAACCGTCCTGAACCCCACGCAAGAGAGCGGTCGAACCGCGGTTCAACCTGATTGAACCATGCTGGTGGGCTAGAACAGCGGATGGGCTAGACACTACTGGGCATGCTCGGTTCAACCACAGTTCAACCCCATCGACTGGCTGGAACAAAGTTTAGATCATGCGGCCATATGAAAATAAGTTCCAGTCATTCAACACGACCACAATGGGTGTAAGCTGTAAGGCAGCTGCCTGCTCAATCAGTGGGCAATTTTCATGGGTTACGAATTCTCCTTTTTTTGGGCCAAATTATTAGTTAATTTCAATAACGGAAATAATGAGGTGTTTATGTCGGAAATTCTAGGCAGAAGACGAATAAAGGTCGATCCACACATATCCGTGAAGTGACGGCACCGTAGCCTTCCGTGTTCAGTGACATCCGTGATGAATTTTTCAGTCATCCTCACAGGACCGTACTTTTCCGTGTCAATGTTCTCCCGTGATCAGAGGTGTCTTTCAGTTTGGATGTGGCCTTCTGTTTGGATATTCTCGTGCATCATGAATTTCAGTACACGAGATCTTGCTGTAATAGCACTGCTTTTAGACGAGGAAGAAGAGAAGACACTGGGTTCATCCCATATGGGTGCTTCAAGGAATTGAAGGAGAGTTTGTAACTTTGCATAGAGGGTTGGTGGACGACGAGTGTAAATTTTATGAATATTTTCGAATGAGACAGAATGCATTTTGTGATTTGCTAATGAAAGTTGAGAAGTAGGTACATCACAAAAAACGCTGCAAAGTCCTTGTCACATGGGTTTATTATTCTACTTGGAATACCAACAGAAATGCTGGCTGTTTATTTATTGTTTCTTTCATATAAAATAATTGAAATAGCTATTTCTGGTGGTTTCCACCAATTTTGGCCCCCAAAACACGAACTAGGTACGCTCCTTTTTTTTCAAATTATCTTTGATCATTGATAGTACCATTTAATCGTCTTGATCCACCTCTTGATACTTTTTCTAGTGTTATTCTACAAATTGATGGTGATTTCAGACGATTTTCCAGGTTTTTGACTTATAAAAAATCAATTTTGGGAGCTGAACTGGTACAACCTCAATTTTCCACTCTTTGGTGAAAATCGACTTCATATTCGGTCTTCTCGTCCCCAAAAACATGAAAAACGATACCTCAAAAGCTCATTTTACTAACATGTTGCTAAAACGCAAAAAGTACCTATTTTTATACACATTTTCACTCATAACACCCCTGGGAATATTCCGATCGGGCTGAAAAGTTTCGGGACACAAATAGGGCCCAAGTGGAGCATGTGTGCGAAAGAACGAATTTTTTAGACCAAAAATGAAGCCTGTACACGTGATACGGCGGACGGCGGACGGCGTACGGCGGACGGACATTGCATTTTTTGAATCTACGCACCTTGAAATGGAAAAGAAAAAATTTTGAGGGGGTGTTATAAAAATTTTTTGCTGAGCGAATACATAGGTGTATTATTCACAGAATAATAAACCAAAACGCTGCAAAGTCCTTGTCACATTGGTTTATTATTCTACTGGACATACCTACAGAAATGTTGGCTGTTCATTTATTGTTACTTTCATGTAAAATAATTGAAATAGCTATTTCTGGTGGTTTCCACCAATTTTGGCCCCCAAAACTTAAATTAGGTACGCTCCTTTTTTTTCATATTATCTTTGATTATTGGTAGTCCCATTTAATCGTCTTGATCCACGTGTTGACACTTTTCCTAGTGTTATTCTACAAATTGATGGTGATTTCAGACGATTTCGCAGGTTTTTGACTCATAAAAAATCAATTTTGGGAGCTGAACATCTGGTAAAACCTCAATTTTCCACTCTTTGGTCAAAATCGACTTCATATTCGGTTTTCTCGTCCCCAAAAACATGGAAAACGATACCTCAAAATCTCATTTTACTAACATGTTACTAAAACACAAAAAAATCAGTCATGCAGCATGACTTAATGAGCGAATTTTCAAAGAAATATTCGAATTAATGGCTATGGTTTTGAATAAAGGAAAACTTCGGTCTAAAATTTGGTTTTCTATGTATATTTTCTTCGTATTTATTTTAATTTGTACGTTTTGTCCATCCTGATTCTACCGTTTGTTTATTACGTAATTGTACTAAGTGCTTATTTATTTGATCGCTGTGGGTAAATTCAAGGAGTTGTACTAATCGTTTGCCTCCCCCTTTTTTGCTTCGAACTCTCGTCTTCAATTAATACTTCTCACATTTTTCAATCTGACCACTCTAAGGGGGTGGGGGTAAGAGTTTAAAGATTATCCTAGTTTTGGGTAATTTTTGCGCACTTTAAATGCTCTAATTTAAGAACGGATTTAGATATCTAAAATCCGATTTCACTATCGTGTTCAGCGTGCAAAAACCTTTAAAATGAGGGGTCACTTGTTAGAAAATAACATTTTGGGGATTTTTGGGTAATTTTTGCGCACTTTAAATGCTATAATTTGAGAACGGATCAAGATATCTAAAATCCGATTCCACCATCGTGTTCAGCGTGCAAAAAACTTTAAAATGAGGGGTCACTTGTTGGAAAATAACATTTTGGGGATTTTTGTGTAATTTTTGCGCACTTTAAATGCTCTAATTTGAGAACGGATCAAGATATCTAAAATCCGATTCCACCATCGTGTTCAGCGTGCAAAAACCTTTAAAATGAGGGGTCACTTGTTAGAAAATAACATTTTGGGGATTTTTAGGTAATTTTTGCGCACTTTAAATGCTCTAATTTGAGAACGGATCAAGATATCTAAAATCCGATTCCACCATCGTGTTCAGCGTGCAAAAACCTTTAAAATGAGGGGTCACTTGTTGGAAAATAACATTTTGGGGATTTTTGGGTAATTTTTGCGCACTTTAAATGCGCCAAAACCCTCCTTAGAGTAGGCCAATTTCGCCCATCTTCGAACTTAGCCTTTCGATTGCCAAGATAGATTTTTTGTGCAAATTTGAGCTGTTTATCTCAATTCTATCGAGAGTTATCGTCTGGAGTGACACATATATAAATAAATATATATATATATACATATAAAAAAGTGTTAAATTTCAGGAATCGTTTTAGAATGGTCTGAAACGGATTTCTATGAAGAAAATTTCCAAAAATTTATATTATTTAAATTTCGAAGCCATTGCAATAGCTTCATTTTCTTTGAAAATTCGCTAAAAGTACCTATTTTTATACACATTTTCACTCATAACATCCCTGGTTATATTCCGATCGGGCTGAAAAGTTTCGGGACACAACTAGGGCCCAAATGGAGCATGTGTGCGAAAGAACGAAATTTTTAGACCGAAAATGAGGCCGGTACACGTGATACGGCGTACGGCGGACGGACATTGCATTTTTGGAATCTACGCACCTTGAAACGGAAAAGAAAAACTTTTGAGGGGGTGTTATAAAAATTTTTTGCTGAGCGAATACATAGGTGTATTATTCACAGAATAATAAACCAAAAAGACACGTTCTGGAGACAGGCTATTTCTGCAACAGAAAGACTTCTAGGTATGTCACAACCAACAACGCCGTTTTCACCTCAGTGCAAAACTAAAAAATATCGGGGGCGACGGATTTTTCTATTCCATCACGGAAGCCTGAAGGGCACTGTGAAAGCCTGAGCCTCGCTGCGCCGGACACGTCTGAACACACACCGTCTTTCCCTCTTTGTTAACATAGACATTCATCTTGCAGATTTTTTTTTTTTTCACTGAAGGTGTACGGTACTTCACGTCTCGTCACCTCACGGATATTGTGTGGATCGACCTTAATACGTATTTATTGGCATTAAAGAATAGAAACAGGCAAAAAACGAGTGAGAAATTTGAATTTTTGAGTTCCCGCTAGACGTCAGGTAAATTTCCAAGTAGTTCGACTCGAATTCCGCCTAGAGCGATAGTGCATCACTTTAAACGATGTACAGAGCCGCAATGGACGGATGGATCGACCCGCAAATTTATAAATAAATTTAAAAACATGTCCTCAAAACCAAACCGAGGGGAAGGTCACAGAAGAGGTTCTTGAAGGCAGTCAGGAAGGTTTGCCACTTCTAATGTTGGGCTGTTGGCAGTATTGAGAACCTCCTCCTCCTTGGGCAAAGGCCAATCAGATGTCAGCTGAGCTCTGCTCCGAGCAAGCTCCAGGCTCAACCTGCTCCGAGCGAGCATGTTCAGAGCTCACCCTACACCAAGCCAGTTTGGTTCAAGCGAAAACTGAACTTGCTCGGAGCTAGCCCCGAGGGGACAGCACGAAAAAAGCTAATACTCAGGTGCCCCTGGTCTTCTCGTGGGGCACGGGAGGGCTTGCTCAGAGCAGCTCGAAGGAAGCCCCGTGGCCAGTACAAACACCGAATCATCTGCCCCGGGACAGCTCATACACCCGACCGCTTGGCTCGGAGCTCGTCCTGGGTCTGCACGAACAGCGAATCTTTGCCTCACCCTTACTGCACATGCCTGGGTTGCTCTGAACAAGCTCTGGACGAACAAAGCTAGTTGCTGACGTGTACTGTGAGGTGAAACTTGTGCTGTTTTTTTTTTTTGGCGTTTGGTTTGTTGTTTAAATAATAGAGAGTTGTCGCAACCAAAAATTGACGATCGGGAGAGAGAACGTAAACGCAAGTGTTACGTTGGAGACGTAAGTTTTAGCGTTTTCAAGACTTGCGTTGTCCAACACCACGTAACTATTGGAAAGATGCGTGTCACGCATCTCAAAGCTACGTTCTACGTAACTCGTAAGTAAACTTCTTCGCGGATAACCAAATTCGATCTCCATGGCTACGCTATCGCGTCACCCCGAATTTTGTAGAAAGACGGGAGGAGCCGGCCTCGGGAAGGTTTTCCGCCGTTTGCCTTCTCTTTATTTTGCGTTTTCTTTAGGTATATTTGGAAGCCTGAACTTCATGTGGTTCGAGTACTTATTCATCTTGACCATTGCCATCCGAAAGCCATGAGCACGGTAAGAGAGTGCCTTATAATTCGCATTTATTGTGGGTATATAAAATATACAAAGAACCCAAGGTTTCACCGTGTCGTGCGTGTGGTTGTACAGTAAAAGGGCACGATTGCTCTTCTATAAATTGTTCATAACTCATAGAAAACCATCAAATGGAATAATTACTATTACTGAATAATTATGTTACGAGCTAGTATGAGAATAGAGAGGTTAACTTGACAGACAAATTACATATCATTGACAAGTTATTACTTTAACGTCACTTCAACATATGTCCGGAGTTACGTGAACACGTAACTTTCTCATGGAACTTACGTTGAATAGTTAGCATCCGAGTTTGTCACCCTAGAACAGAGTTACGTTTTACAGTTGCGTTTTTCGGAAAATGGTTGCGACAACTCTCTATTATTGATGTAGTGTTACGTAACGTTTGTTTTTTGAAAGAAAATTTGTTGACTGTCGAAATCAAGGAAACCAGCATGCAGTCAGCGTCGCAAAAACGAAAACGCGGACGGAAGTTTGAAGCCAGTGAAAAACAGATTTTGGTTGACATTGTTCGCAAGTATTTCAACATTACTGAATGTAAGAAAACCAGTCTGTCGTTCCTGTTACAGAACATATTTTTTATGCAGTACATCATATTATCAATGTCCCGTCATAGTAGGTGGGTTATGTACCTACGCAATTTATCACTGACAAATGGTCCGATTTCACTGAAATTTGATGGGCATATTGTCCTCTATGAATTTCACTGCGATTGGAATTGTATAGTTTTATTGCTAACTTTAAATTTTATAGCTCAACTATGCTTGCGCAAATGCGAAATCCCACTCTCTCGAACCGAAAATGTTTTTTTTTTTAAATCGCAGTATTAATTATCCATAGAACTGCATGATCGACTGAAGGCACTGAAGGTTGAAACTAAAAGCGCAGATACTAAAAACGCATGACCGATGGGTCTTGAAGGAGAGGTCGCCCCAAAGCGCCGTCACACAGGAAGCCCACTGATAGCAAACCCCTTCCTGGATTTGACAACATAATACTGGTTCAACAGGCTAATAGGCTCCCATCGGCTGTAATACAGTTATCAGCTACGACAACAATGTAACAGTAGATACCGGGGGCGCTATCACCATTATGAATCCACAACCCCGACACTTGCTCTTGACAATGCGCTCCTATGGCGCACGGTCACATTAACGTTTTATTCTAATCGGGTTATGACATGAATACTTGGTTACGTGCTTATAGCGACCGGTGCTCTGTGCGACCCTGGAGCGGCTGTTTGCGACCGCCTATACTATGAATGGAGATTTGGATAATAGAAAGTTCTAGGTCTAGGAGCGAGTCGATTCAAGTGTTAGGTACACGTACATTGTTGATCACAACACGGCAGTGTTGGGCATCAGCTAACTAAGTTATTACCTAGCTAAAACTTTAAGTAATAGCTAAATTAGCTTGAAGCTTTTTGGTTTATTATTTTCAATAATGAACCATTGGAATCGAGTTTTTGCTGCAACTAAATTAGCTAACTATTACCTGTTGAGGGATAACTAAACTTTACAGCTAAGTTTTAGACCTAAATTAGGGGGAGATTGTGCAATGAGCCCAAATGCAGAATGCCCAAATGAGCCCATTACCAAATGAGCCCACCCCTCCTATGAGCGTCAGCGAGAGACCAAAAGAGCCCAACGTGTTTGAACCCAAATGAGCCCAGAGGTCTAGCTACCAAATGAGCCCCAAGCGACCACCGCGACCAGCGACCACCCACTGCGAAGTACGAATGGACGAATAAAAACGCCATAATATTTTGACTAGATTTTGACTTTTTATTCAACAGAATTTTTGGTTTAAATAATATCAGAGGTCGATTATTATTTTAGATATATACTATTATTGTTATTTTAGATGTTATACATAACATCGTCGTCACAGCATCGGTCGTCAATGTATAAGTATAAAAAATGTATTATTAAGTATAAATAAGAAAGCTGTTTAGGAGGACCATGATATTATTTTTATAGTCCAAAAGGACTTCAGAAAACCGGATTATGTTGGAGTGTGGACTACTAAAAAGACTACTGAAATTGGAGTGGAATGATTCGCAAGCATTGGTGGTGAGATTAAGTTCAGAGGAGGGTGAAGCCCACATCGTCGGTGGAAACTGTGCCTGGCTTATGACGTAGTTATCATTAGGTATTTGGTGAATTGGGACAAGGCTCTGGTGTTGGCTCAATTCGGCCTATCCTTATCTCCCGTAATCAGAGCCGTCGGTGGAGGGGCTCTTACTTCGGGTCTCTGCCTAATCGCTTTTCCCCGGGGATCTTTTCGACCGCTTTTGGGCTCAATTCACATCTGCCCAAATTAGGTGTTAGTTGAAATAACTGTAGCTATAAAAAATTAGCTAAATTGTACAGCTAAGCTTTTCACCTAGATTAGGTTGTTGTGAGTGCTAGGTAGGGTTGGTTTGGATAGGCCGTAGGAGAGATGAGGATATGTCCTGTTGGAGTCTTTTAAGGATAGCCAGTGTCCCAGGTTTTCACCACAGTGGATATGGGAGCAAAAGGTAGGAGAGAGAGGAGGCGTGAGGTGAGTGAGAGAGACGTCGCAGGTAGGAGTGAGGTCGGTAGAATGAAGAGCTGGGCGAGCGGAGCGCCTTATAAAGGTGCCTCATCCCCCCCCCCCTCCGCCAACGGTCGTTGTGAGTCGTTAGGAGTTGATGGAGGGGGACCCTTCCAGGCTTCTACCGAGGCTTCTCACAGCTCGTCTTTCTCCTTGTTATTTATCGGTTTAAATCTTACATATTTACATCTGAGTGGTAAGAGGGGTACCACGACATAGGTCTTCGTTGAAATGTACAGCTAATAACTTTAGCTATAAAAAATTAGCTTTTGGTAGCAGCTAACAGCTGTAAGCTGTAACAGCTAACTTTTTCCTCATCATCATCATATTCCTCCTCACAAACAGAGGAGATAATCCCTAACAGTTGTAGTTTTAGCTAATAAGTAAATTAGCCATACAAATTTTTTGAACGAATTTAATAGTTTTAAAAATTTTACCATTTTGGACAATTTCGACTTTTGACCAAGTCCAGAAATTTTCTCGGCTAAAAAGTGAATCTGACGTATATATGAACAACTGTTGGTCTACCCTGGGTTCCTGGGGCTCCCTAGACTTCTCTTCTCGGGGACTTTCATTGATAGATTTTCGGATTACCATATCTTTCACAAAGAGAAAATATTTTACCAACACAAAATTTTAATATTATTTTTTTAAATTTTGTTATTTATTTCATTTTGTTTTTTAAATTTATTTATTTAATTTATTTATTATTAATTTGCAGTTATAATTCATGGGAAAATTTGCTTCCTCAGATAATATCTGATAGAATATGCTGCGTTACTACTGTTAAGTACCAATGTTTTTTACATTTTACCAAACATTTTCGTTTTCCAAAAAGGTGCTATTATATTATTATTCATATATTAGTGAAAAATAATAACAAAAAATAACAGAATTATTCACTTTTTACCCGAGAAAATTCTCTAGACTTGGTAAAAAAAACAGAAATTGTTCCAAATGTATGTATATTGTCAAAACGATTAAATTCGTTCAAAAAATGTTTTAAAACTAATGTACTTTTTAGCTAAAAATAAAACTGTTAGTTATCAGCTGTTTATGAGGACGAATACGATTTTTTAAGAAAAAGTTAACTTTTAGCTATTTGCTGACAGCTACAGCTAAAGCGATTAGCTATAAGCTGCTACCAGCAGCTAAATTTTTATAGCTAAACTTTGCTGTACATTCCAACTAACAGCTAATTTAGCTGTCCCTCAACAGCTAATAGCTAAAACTTTAGCTGTTAGTTAGGTTAAATTTCAGCTAATTTAGCTGTAGCTTTTAGCCGTTAGCTATAGCTAATTTTTGCCCATCACTGCGCAGATGGGATGGGCAACACGGGCGGAAAGGGCACGTCACCTGAGTTAGGCTCGAGATCACTTCTTTGCAATTGATCGGTTTTGAGTCTTCACTCGCAGCGTGATAACGTTCTTCTTTTCGTTTCGTGATGGCCACCTGTTCCGTTATTTCAAACAAAAACGCTGCAAAGTCCTTGTCACATGGGTTTATTATTCTATTGGACTTACCTACAGAAATGTTGGCTGTTCATTTATTGTTTCTTTCATGTGCAACAATTGAAATAGCTATTTCTGATGGTTTCCACCAATTTTGGCCCCCAAAACTTAAATTAGGTAGGTACGCTCCTTTTTTTTTTCTTTTCTTCAAATTATCGTTGATCATTGGTAGTGCCATTTAGTCGTATTGATCCACGTGTTGAAACTTTTGCTAGTGTTATTCTACAAATTGATGGTGATTTCAGACGATTTCGCAGGTTTTTGACTCATAAAAAATCAATTTTGGGGGCTGAACATCTGGTACAACCTCAATTTTCCACTCTTTGGTCAAAATCGACTTCATATTCGGTCTTCTCGTCCAGAAAAACATGGAAACCGATACCTCAAAAGCTCATGTTACCAATATGTTGCTAAAACGCAAAAAGTACCTATTTTTACACACATTTTCACTCATAACACCCCTGGGTGTATTCCGATCGGGCTGAAAAGTTTCGGGACACAACTAGGGCCCAAATGGAGCATGTGTGCGAAAGAACGATTTTTTTAGACCGAAAATGAAGCCTGTACACGTGATACGGCGGACGGCGTACGGCGGACGGCGGACGGACATTGCATTTTTGGAATCTACGCACCTTGAAACGTAAAAGAAAAAAGTTTGAGGGGGTGTTATAAAAATTTTTTGCTGAGCGATTACATAGGTGTATTATTCGCAGAATAATAAACCAAAAGGGGAAACCATAACTGATTTTGGGCAGACACTCGTATCGCATTCACACTGATGACGATTAATTCAGCAAATTAGCACAAGTTCGCCGGCAACTTTTAACCCACTAACGTTTCTATTTACCTGCTTGTAGGGCCACAGGTACGTTACCAGTCCCAAGTCTGTATTGAAGTGTGAGGGAAAGCTGTTGGTAAGTTTAACTTTCATTTACTACTTTTACTACGACTAAGGTGGTGGTCGCTAACAGCGCGACTGGTAGAGCACGATTTTCGTAGGGTCGCTACGAGCACGGTCGCTGTATATCGTCACCGAATACTTATATATTAGTAGCCTGGATGCTGGAGGTTGTGAGATTTGTAAGATACCATATCTGTGGTAGTTGCTGATGACGTGTAGACAAGTTGCTACCCCCAAAAAGGATTGATATGCGTTTTGCCCGCCATGCCCGGGGCTTCGCACATGCGCCTCGCTCGTGGACGTGCTATATGCACGTATATTATATATATATGTTAGATCCGATCCAACCAAAAATTATTATTTTCACCGATATTCTCGACATTCTTCGCTGCCCCAGGAGCACATTGCGCCCTCGGTCACACGTGATGTGCTCCCTGTTTGTTTCAACCCAATTTGGCGAGCTTGAAATTTGTTCCAACGCTATTTGTGGGGAGCCTTTTTCTTGGGGAGCAAAGAAGAAGAAAATTTTTAATTTTTTTTTCAATCCCGTTTTGATTTTTTAAATGTTCTTCAGTATTTTTTCCGGAAGTATTAAAACTTGAAAAACGGCGACTTTCAAAATTTAGTAACAGTCCTCAGGGGACTCTTGAAAATGGGTGTATGAAATATCAACACCGCAGTCCATCATGTAAACAGTATTTTTGGTCGCTTCGAGTTTTTTCTATTTGTTCTGTCGAGTTTTCCTTACTTGTTCTGTCGTGTAAACAGTGTTTTCGGTCGCTTCGAGTTTTTTCTACTTGTTATGTCGAGTTTTCCCTACTTGTTCTGTCGTGTAAACAGTGTTTTCGGTCGCTTCGAGTTTTTTCTACTTGTTCTGTCGAGTTTTCCCTACTTGTTCTGTCGTGTAAACAGTGTTTTTGGTCGCTTCGAGTTTTTTCTACTTGTTATGTCGAGTTTTCCCTACTTGTTCTGTCGTGTAAACAGTGTTTTCGGTCGCTTCGAGTTTTTTCTACTTGTTCTGTCGAGTTTTCCCTACTTGTTCTGTCGTGTAAACAGTGTTTTCGGTCGCTTCGAGTTTTTTCTACTTGTTCTGTCGAGTTTTCCCTACTTGTTCTGTCGTGTAAACAGTGTTTTTGGTCGCTTCGAGTTTTTTCTACTTGTTATGTCGAGTTTTCCCTACTTGTTCTGTCGTGTAAACAGTGTTTTCGGTCGCTTCGAGTTTTTTCTACTTGTTCTGTCGAGTTTTCCCTACTTGTTCTGTCGTGTAAACAGTGTTTTCGGTCGCTTCGAGTTTTTTCTACTTGTTCTGTCGAGTTTTCCCTACTTGTTCTGTCGTGTAAACAGTGTTTTCGGTCGCTTCGAGTTTTTTCTACTTGTTATGTCGAGTTTTCCCTACTTGTTCTGTCGTGTAAACAGTGTTTTCGGTCGCTTCGAGTTTTTTCTACTTGTTCTGTCGAGTTTTCCCTACTTGTTCTGTCGTGTAAACAGTGTTTTTGGTCGCTTCGAGTTTTTTCTACTTGTTCTGTCGAGTTTTCCCTACTTGTTCTGTCGTGTGAACAGTGTTTTCGGTCGCTTCGAGTTTTTTCTACTTGTTCTGTCGAGTTTTTCCTACTTGTTCTGTCGAGTTTTCCCTACTTGTTCTGTCGTCTTATAGTGTTTGTGGCCGCTTCGAGTTTTTCCTACTTGTTCTGTCGAGTTTTCCCTACTTGTTCTGTCGTCTTATAGTGTTTGTGGCCGCTTCGAGTTTTTTCTACTTGTTCTGTCGAGTTTTCCCTACTTGTTCTGTCGTCTTATAGTGTTTTTGCCCGCTTCGAGTTTTTCCTACTTGTCCTGTCGAGTTTTCCCTACTTACTCTGTAGTGCAAACAGTGTTTTTGGTCGCTTCGTGTTTTTCCTACTTGTTCTGTGGAGTTTTCCCTACTTGTTCCGTCGTGTAAACAGTGTTTGTGGTCGCTTTGAGTTTTCCCTACTTGTTCTGTCGAGTTGTCCCTACTTGTTCTGTCGTCTTATAGTGTTTTCGGTCGCTTTGAGTTTTCCCTACTTGTTCTGTCGAGTTTTCCCTACTTGTTCTGTCGTCTTATAGTGTTTTTGGCCGCTTCGGGTTTTTCCTACTTGTCCTGTTGAGTTTTCCCTACTTGTTCCGTCGTGTAAACAGTGTTTGTGGTCGCTTTGAGTTTTCCCTACTTGTTCTGTCGAGTTGTCCCTACTTGTTCTGTCGTCTTATAGTGTTTTCGGTCGCTTCGAGTTTTTCCTACTTGTTCTGTCGAGTTTTCCCTACTTGTTCTGTCGTCTTATAGTGTTTGTGGCCGCTTCGAGTTTTTCCTACTTGTTCTGTCGAGTTTTCCCTACTTGTTCTGTCGTCTTATAGTGTTTTTGCCCGCTTCGAGTTTTTCCTACTTGTCCTGTCGAGTTTTCCCTACTTACTCTGTAGTGCAAACAGTGTTTTTGGTCGCTTCGTGTTTTTTCTACTTGTTATGTCGAGTTTTCCCTACTTGTTCCGTCGTGTAAACAGTGTTTGTGGTCGCTTTGAGTTTTCCCTACTTGTTCTGTCGAGTTGTCCCTACTTGTTCTGTCGTCTTATAGTGTTTTCGGTCGCTTTGAGTTTTCCCTACTTGTTCTGTCGAGTTTTCCCTACTTGTTCTGTCGTCTTATAGTGTTTTTGGCCGCTTCGGGTTTTTCCTACTTGTCCTGTTGAGTTTTCCCTACTTGTTCCGTCGTGTAAACAGTGTTTTTGGTCGCTTTGAGTTTTCCCTACTTTCCCAACTTGTTCCGTTGAGTTTTCCCAACTTGCTCCGTCGTGCAAACAACGTTTGAGGTCGCTTTGAGTTTTCCCTACTTGTTCTGTCGAGCTGTCCCTACTTTAAAAGTAACAGAAACTTTATATGTAGGAGATCGGTAAATCTGTTCGAGAGATTAAAAGGAAATATTATTTCTTCGCTCATTTTGAAGCGCGACGTGGATACGGCCAGTCAACCTTCAAATTTATGAATGACCTACGGACAATCGTCTCTTCGTCCTCCCGTAACTGATACAGCAATAACAAACAACCAAAATCAACTATCTGTTTTTCAAAATTCTATGATATTTTGTTGTTTTTGTGTCCATGCACGACTTGAACGGTTACCTGAAACCTCCAGTTTCGATACTGCATCTACGTATTCCGTATATACCTGAGTCCTCTCCTGCAGCAAAACGTGCCGGAGGAAAGTCGTCTTCCAAGCTGGGGAAACCGTCTTGAGAACACTCGACGAGTCGAGATGCCGAATCGTGGGTGTAGAGAGAGGGGTCCCGCAGCTCCAGCCCGTTGCAAGTTCGCACCATGATGCGCTGAGAACCCGTCACGCTGTCCGACAAAATATATCCGTTACTGCAAATGAAAACGGTTCACTGATACCTCAATAGACCAGGAGAGTTTGAATCGTTTCAACAGACACAAAGTATGTTATGTTATCGACATCTTGAATAATCAAAACTTCAAAGTGCATAACTGTAAGTGGCGCATCCTGAGGATACGAGCAACCGAGGGTTCCACATCGGTAGAAGTGGAGCGCTCCACCACCCCCAGCTAATCCTTATCACTTAACAGTGTAAAATAAAAGTTCCAGTCATGCAGCAAGGCTATAAGAGCGAATTTTCAACGAAACATTCGTGCTAGTGTGTAAAAATGTGATATAGTGAGAAGCCATACCACTTTTCGTAAAGTTGTACAATTTTTGCATGATTTTAGCCATTTTTACAGATTTTTGATCCCCCTATAAAGTCTAATTTGTGACCCACTCTTTTTGAGAAAAATATTTTTATCATTGACGTAGCCCCTCTCCGTCGCATCACCATCTCACACAACGTCAGGTGAAAATATTGATTTTAGCCCTTAATCTCCCTCCCCCCCCCCACCAAATTTGACCCCTATTCTGTATGAAAAACAACTGAAATGGTATTTTTATTTTTTTACTTAGGTACCCATCCAACCCATTTCCAGTGATTTTATGTCAACTGATCGCGATTTTAGCCGTTTTTACAGATTTTTGACCCCCCCTATAAAGTCTAATTTGACCCACTCTTTTTGAGGAAAATATTTTCATCATTGACGTAGTCCCTCCTTCGTATCACCATCTCACACAACGTCAGGTGAAAATATTGATTTTAGCCCTTAATACCCCCTCCGTCCCCCCAAAATTTGACCCCTATTCTGTATGAAAAACAACTGAAATGATATTTTTCTGTTTTTACTTAGGTACCCATCCATACCACTTCCAGTGATTTTATATAAACTGTTCGCGATTTTAGCAATTGCTACCGATTTTTGAACCCCTAGAAACTCAAATCTGACCTCCTTAATTTTTAAAAATTGCTCATCTTCGAATTCGTCCATTCATTCATCGTTCATCATTTATTCATCCGTTGTTCATTGTTTGGAAATACGAACATTTGGCGAAATTTTTCATTTTTATCATGTAACCAAGGTCAGATATCGTCTAAAGTGACACATAAAACATATATAGAGATATATAATTGTATAAAACCTAGAGTGATTTCAGGATGCTCTGAAACGGATTTGCCTATTAACAAATTTCAAAGATTCACGTTCTGAAAATGTTGAACCCATTGTACCGATATTGAACCGATTGCGATTTCTTTGAAAATTCGCTGAAATGTGGTTAAAGCTCAAGAAAGAAAGGAGCACATACAGAGGCAATCGTATCGATGCTTGGAATTCTGAATTTCAGCTAAGCGAGCAGGAAAACAGTAGAAATTACCGGGTAATTTCTGGAGAAAATAGGCAACTGCAATCGTTCCACATTTTTAGTGCTCGGCTTTAAAAAAATTATGGTTTTGACAAAAAAATTATTGAAAACTTATGTTTGTAAAATGTGAACAATTCGAAATTTTGCCAAAATGATGAGTTCGAAGAAGTGAAATTTTTGGGCCAATTTTGAGATTTTGTGGGTCGAAACCCGATAAATATGCACAAAAATACTCGTAGTTTAAAATCGGCAACAACAATACGTCCTAAAAAATTCATCAAATTGTTGAATTGATGACAACTCTATACGAAGAAGTCTCTTTCAATAGTTTTACCTTGAAAAAAAAAGAAAAGTGGGTCAAATATCGCTAAATATTGTCAAAATGAGGTGGATGTCACCAACTTCAAAAATTGGCTGATTTATGGTCATGCAGCACGACTGGAATTTTTCCTTTGCTCACTTTTGCTTGAAAATCTTTGCTTTGATAATCATAAATGTGTCGTGAAGAATTGGGTAAAGCAGTGGCCTTGGATTCATTATTTAACTAGGTTATACAAATAGGTACAATTTATTCAATAGGTACTTGTGCCTACTAATTTTTACGGAGCGAAACGACAGTAATACGAAATTTAATGTACTGGTATAATAGATAAATGAAAGATTTGATTACGGCATTCGTCAAACCAGAAAACCCAGTGAAAAAGAGGAACAAGGAAGTGAACATACGGCTAAATGGAACATTGGAGTAGGTATACATTCAAGTAGAAAGTGAGTATGAGCAGGAAGAAGTAAATGCAAAATGAAGCATAATGTTTAACATATATCAGACGGTTAAAAACACACACTCATGCTTAGAATTATTATTATTGTGGTATGGTAATCTTCCGTCGAAGTGTATCTCGCGTGATATTTGCATGGTGTTTCAAAAAGTTCAATTTCAGAGCTCGCGTTGTACGTTGTGCCCCCCCCCCCCCCCTCCACTGACACTTATTCAAGAGGTAGAACGACCACGTGATCAAGGCCCCTGCAACTTGCTTTGGTCTCGCGTGAGGGAACTTGGTGTGAATACACTGAGCCGGAATGTCAATCAGTCTGGTACCATTACAAAACGAACACCCATGCAATCATTTCCAAATATGCCCATCGATCGGTTGGGGTAACGAAGTGGACATTTAATCTACAAAAGGGACAAACTTACAACCAAACAATCACGAGGGTTGCCAGATCCAAAAATTACAAAAACACCAAAACCAAACCTCACACTCAAAATTCTGATCCGAGGGCAAATTTAAAGGGCATAAATAAACACCCACATACCTTTGTGTAAGATCATCTTGCCATCTAATCAGGAAAATTCGTTGAGTGTAATTCCAAATAAGAAATTTCTTCAATTTAATTTTCTAAGCATGCATAATTTTTATGAAATATCGTATTTTACAAACCAAGTAAGGTATAGAAAAAGTCTTCATTACAAAATCAAAACTTACCAAAATTGATATTATATTTTATGTCCCATCAGTCTTAGGTATTTGCGTAATGCAGGTACAAACAGATCGTACCTACCGCTGTTTGTACATACAGCAAGTTGATCCATCGTATAACTGATACTTGATGTTGATACGAATTGATTTACGAGTACTTTAGCCCTTAATATGGTTACTTCTCAACCCACAGTTATTCGAAACAGCTTTTTTATATTTCAACAGTAATAAACAGTTCAGAAATTAGCCTGTTTCATCGAAATATTTCCAATCATTTTCCGTATTTACCTATCAAGGATTAAGGCGAGCTTTGGTAACGGTTAGCCCTGACAAACGTAGAGAGTTGTCCTTTTAAACACACTATCAATAACCTACAATGTTTTTCGAACTAAGTTTTAAACAAGGAACATTATTGAATGTAATAATAAAAGGTGTCTACGTGGAACGTTAGGTACATAGAAAGTACCTAATAATAGTAGGTAGTACCTAATTATCCCAGATAAAAATAGGTCAACCCAGGCCAAGATAGGGCAACCCTAGCTCAAGGACATAAGAACCAAGATTCTCAACGTTGATCCATGAATCAAAACTAAAGGGTTATTTCCGCTGGTGTAAGAAGTAATATTAACATACCTTTCGGAGGAATCCGTCGTCACTAGCCGTACTCAATCCGCACTCAACCATCTAATGAAGATGGATCCCTCCGGAAGGTATGGTAATATTGCATGAATAAAAAGGCCAATTTATTCTAAAGGTAAAATGATTGATTTCACCCGTACCTTCGTCGGTCTATTTGATACTGAGGCCTCCTCATCACCAAAAGTCTGGGAAGAATGTGAATGAAAACTCTCTTGACCCAAGGCGCCATCGTGTGCGTTTGTGGCGATCGGAAGTGCACGTTCAGCACAACTACCGTCACACATATGCTGCAAAAATAATGTCGATTAATGGATCGTTGATTACGCTCAAATCAAAAATCTTCGTCGACCTATATTTAAAATTGATCTGAAGGCTGTAGTGATTATCGGAAGTACAAGAAAGATGCCATCAGAGTCGAGAGTCTAGCCATGAGTAGGCACCAGTATAACTAACCTGAATGTGTCCAATATCATTGTGAAGAGCACGAATTTTCCCAGCAGAGGCACGACTAGTGAGGTAGGAGGGATGATTTCTGCCAGCAGCAAGAAGAACACAGTCAAGGATAGCAAAATGCTGATTGACAGGCTCACCTGGGGCAAACGGAGTAAGAAAATTAACACGAGCACCTGCTAACATAACTGGATTGGTTCAACACGTTTCTTTCAAAGCTGGTGATTGGGGCAGCGAATCCTAGCAGTGCCGTTGTCTTTTGGCCTGCAGTGTGTGGACACCTTCGGACAGCAGACGGAAAAGTGTGCGCGAGGTAATTCTTCATTTCTTCCAAATTAAAGACCTCACCGTGAAATTTCCAAAAACACACTGTATGTCTCAGATGAGCCGAAATGGACGACGAAACTGACAAGTGATGTCCGTAGGAATGAGCGGAGACTGAAAGCAACCTAAAAGCTGTGACGTCGCTCGCACCTATTCGACTGTTAGTTGGCTTAAATTGAAAGAATCTGGTGCTAAAAAGTGGCTCGTAAGTGGTTTAGCGGTCCTAAATCAGATTTTGAGGGAGAAAAAAGAAGAAAAACAGGCAAACAAATTCAATCTCAACACCCACATTTGCCCCCTCCACCCTCAAATTTTCTCCACTACACGGAAAAAACAGAGAATCATGGATATGTTTTTGGTTCGTACCTCTGCTAAATATTTGTATCATGATTGTACAAATCTAGAGAAGCACTGTTACTAATGAAATGAACACATGACTCACTCAAGTTTGTCAATTCGGTGAAAGTAAGATAGCTATAAGATGAGAATTAAAAAAACGCTGCAAATCCCTACACAACGGTTTATTATTTTGCATAGAACCACAGCTCTCTGTATAGATAACCCTTCTGTATATATACGTAGTTTAGTTCCTATTCGCCACTACAAATTAATATCACGCGTTGAATGTTCAAGCAGTAGGCTAAAATGGCAAAAAGAAACGAAAAAGTAATTCTGAAGGAAAATTGTTGATGTGAATTGAAAAATATTCTGCCATAGAACCGGGATTCGAACCTTTGATTCTAGTGTAAGAGTCGGACCACTCCGTTACGGCAGCCACCTGGCCGAGAGACCAGTGATGTGCGCTCTCAACCCAACTTGATGCCTGCATACACGCTGCTCTTTATGGCGAATTTCACAGCATATTTTATGAAGACATCGTACAATGCTACAGACGGTCTCAAAAATGCAGAAAAAATCAAACTATTTAAAAATTTGAGAAAATCCACACCTCAAAATAAAATTTTCCGAGATAGGGATACTCTGGATATTTCAACCCCTATTTTTCACCCCTTATAGTTGAGTGACAGTAACGCCGAGCTTCGAGGACCAACTAGAGCCCGAACGGGGCCCATATACCAAATTTCGTGAATTTTGGTTCATGGGAACTGAGGAAAAAGCCGCGGACGGAAGGAAATATTTTTATTCCTTCGATATTCGTATTCTTCGTCCCTTAAAAGTAAACCATGAAACTGTGAGGGGAGGGTTTAAAAAATTTTCCCATGGTCTATTCCAAAGGTGGTGGTATCATGTGGTTAACTGCGTGATACTCGTAACAGCATCAGGTGTTCGGAAAGTTATGGTCGACTCACAGATTTTTATTTCAGTCAATTTTTGCGCGTACAAATGGACAGCACCTAACTGCATATCCATATTCATGGTTTGTCCGTGAAAATGTTTGTTCAACTTTTTTTGTGTGGCGTTCGGAGAAAATTGGGCATTGAAAAAAGGCTCCCTCAGCTGATTTGGGAGGGTCCCCACCTCGTCATTCACTCGTCACTCCTACAGAGGCTCCATTTCTAATTTCAGCCTGGTTGGTCAAACGGGGATGAAATTACCTTCTAGGGAATTATTACAGCGTTACATCTATTGGTGACGGAAATTTCGGATTGAGCCGTCCAAAAACATATCCATGTTAAAGATGCCACCAGAGTTATGAGACGGTCCCTGTTCGTCCCTACTACAACGGTGTGATGATCTACAATCGAAATAACAGTACCCACGTACAGGCGTATGTTCACATGGGTAACACATATTCCATATTCGATTTCCTTCATGTTTCAACTACTGTGAGTCAGATTTGTGACACGCAAACCTCCTGTTTAACTGAAGTGCTTACTTAAAGCCAATTTCACCAACGATTCCGATCACAACCGACAATAATAAATTCATATTATCAGCAGAGTTGAAAGATTATACCATCGGACAAGGATTGATCATAGTTGAATGGCGGTACCTATTGTTTTAATGGTTTTGGTTTATTTTGTAGTTTTATTCAAGTACACAGAACACTCTCATCATACGAAACCCCCTTCTCTACAGGGCTACAAAACAAATCAAAATATAGATAGGCACTTTAATAAAACGGTGCTTCCCTTGAAATTTGCGGTCTGGTATTTAAATATACCCCATTTTCAATCACGCCTATGTTGGAAATTTTTCAAAAACAATTAAAAAAGAATATATATATATATATATATATATATATATATATTCTTTTTTTCCTTCTACCGTTTGACAAAGATTTCTTCGAAATATCAATCTATCACTCTTTCTCTTCTATCTGTGAAATTTTCTTAAAACCAAGTCTATATATATATATATATATATATATAGTTTAGGATAGGTGTTGATCGATTGTTGAGGCGCGGTCGAAATGAAAATTCATATTTCCAACGTTTCAAAGGTTTATGCCTTTATCATCAGGGAATCTACATGAAATAATATAAAAAACATTCTGTTAACTAGGTACATACGACGAAAAACTAAATTTGAACTAAAAAAACTATTCACATGATTGACCAAATTGACTTCACTGAAACCTGTTTACATGATGGACTAAAAATGACTTACATGAGTTGGATGGTGATGACTGATCGTGAAACGACTCAGTAGTTTTCAAGTTGATACTTGGGCTACCAGACAGCAACTGAACATCGAAAACAACTGGGATTGACGAGTGGTGGATTTTGGTTCATTTCTACTGGACGGGGTGAGTGGCGGTAATCTTCAAGGGGATGTGTGGCGGTATATTCCACAAGTGGTTTGGGGGGGGGGGGGGGGGGGTCCTAGCGGTATAGACCTGGGTTTTTTTTTTTTTTTTTTGGAAGGAGGGTTGACTGAACTGTATACATTTGATTTAGTTAGTGTGGTGTGTGTGTGTGTTGGGGGGTGGGGGCAGATTAGATTTGAATTATATAGCATTTATGGTAGTTCTATTAGGATTTATTGAGATTTGAATGAATTAAATTTGCATAGCATGTACTAAGATTTTTAACGTCGGATTTCATATTTATTGCATTTTTGATGTTTCTTTCTATTGTGATCATCTCTTTGATATTGCTCTTGAATTTATTATTTTCGTATGTAACTATTTTGGTATTGTTAAAATCAATTATGTGACCAGTGCTGCGAGCATGTGTAGTAAGGGCTGTAGGATCGGGTTTGTTCTTGTTTTTCTGCATTACATCTATGCTATGCTTGTGGCCATATAATCTGGTTTTGAGGTGTGAGTGGGTTAACCCGTAGTAAGCCTTTCCACAATTACAGGGGATTTTATATATGAGGTTGGATTTCATATCTTTAGGTTCGGGGTCTTTAGTTTTAGTGAAAATTTTCTGGATAGTTTTTGGATTTTTGTATGCAAATTTGTTGGTGTTACTGTCTTTGTCCGTGAGAATTTTGTTTAATGATAGGGTGAGGTATTCAACGTAGGGTAGAGAATAAAATGATGATGGTCGAGATTTATCTTTAGAATTGCTGGGGGCGTGAGGGGATGCTCGTTTTTTCTTTAATAGTTCACAAATGAGTTTATGGGGGAAGTCATTTAGAAGAAGGGCGTCCACTAACCTGTTTTCAACTTCTTTGTGATATTTCGGAGAACTGAGGTTTTTCGCTCGATCGATTAAATTTAGCGCAAAATTCACCTTTTGATGGTAGGGGGCATGACTATAGAAATTCATGCATCTTCCTTTATTTTGGGGTTTGCTGTACCATTTCGTATCTATTTTACCATTTGGATTTCGAGTGAGTAAGAGATCTAAAAATGGGATGGATTTTTGATTATTTTCGTTCTCATGGGTAAATTGTAGACGGGTATGAAATCTGTTAAATTTAGCAAGAATTATGTGCAAAGAACCGGTGGGGACAGCTAGTAGGAGGTCATCGACAAATTTATAGACAAATGGAATTTTGAAAGGTAATGTAGGGAGGATTTGGTCTAGCAGGAAATCAAGGCATAGATTCGCGAGACACGGAGCAATCGGAGTTCCCATCGGAATTCCGAAATTTTGTTTATATAGGGTTGAGTCGAATTGGAAAGTGCTTTCTTTAGTGCATAGGTCAAAGAGTTGGAGGAAGTACTTTTTGGGGATTTTCGTATATGGTCTGATTTTGTCCCAGTTGTTTATAATTATAGAGTTAACCAGAGTGAGGGGTATGTTTGTAAAAAGTGACGTTGCATCTAAACTTATTAATTCGTAATTTTCAGGTAGTCTAATCTGTGAAATCTTATGCTTGAACTCGAATGAATCTTTCACTGTGTACTTGGCGGAGTTAATGTTGTTCAAAATCCCTGCTAAGTATTTAGATGTTTGATAGGTTGGGGCTGTAACATATGACACTATGGGGCGGACCGGGTTGCCTTCTTTGTGATCTTTTACTAGAGCGTACATTTTTGGGGTGGTGCTAGTTTTCGTGTATAGTTTCATACGTGTGTATTCGTCAATGTAGTTTCGTGCTTTCAACAGTTCTATTAAGGAATTTAATTCTTTCTCTATTCTTTTAGTTGAATTGCGGTTCTGATTGACGGGGGTGTACGTTTCGGTATCATTCAATAGATTTTTGACTTTCTGTATATATTCTGATTTGTAAATTGCTACTGTTGCGTTCGTTTTGTCGGTCCGAGTAATGACAATGTCAGGGTGCGCTTTCATGTACGATTTTGCTTTATTGTATAACTGAACTGAGTGAGGGGGGGTTTTTGACGATTTCGATTCCTGTCGCTTAAGGTGGTTGGTGATTGCGTTAACACATTGCCCTCTTTTCTGTTCTTGTTCTTGTGGGTCCACGGTCCCTTGAATGAAGTATTCCACGTCACATATTATTTGGTCTAGAGGGATTTCATGGTATTGTAAAGGAACAGCGAATTTTGGGCCGAGTGATAGAAAACGTTTTATTTCAGAAGGTATGTCATGATCTGTTAGATTCACGAACCACTCATCTCTCCCAGGGGTAAAGCTGTTTGATTGTTTCCCCAAGGCTGAATTAAATTTTGTTAATTGATTTTGCTTTTTCTGTTGGAGAGTTTTATTAAAATGGGTTAACGTGTTCTTTGTGAACAGTGAAACTACATCACTTGGAACTAGTGAGGTCAATTTGGCTATATTCAACTGTATGTCTTTAAGTATTTGATTTATAGTATGGATGCAATCACTGATTTCTAGATTTAAAAGTGATTTCTTATATCTTAGAGTTGTCTTATATAGTTCATGTTTAAATTTGTGGTGGATTTTGCATGTTGCTTTAATGTCCTTGAGTAGGTTGTCCAAGTGAGGAGGTAGGATGCTCGATGATCTGCAACGGAGGAGAAAAATTCTGTTGTTCGTGAACGAAGCAAGTCGTTCATGGAGTCTGACGATAGCCTTCATGATTCCACAAGTTTCAGAGCCGTATGTATGTAGAATGTCTTCAAAGAATTTCATGCTGGTGAGATTGATGTGTTTTCTGCCTCAGCTGGTAATATGTTGGGAGGATTTTGACCGTTGATCAATAGTTTAGGATAGGTGTTGATCGATTGTTGAGGCGCGGTCGAAATGAAAATTCATATTTCCAACGTTTCAAAGGTTTATGCCTTTATCATCAGGGAATCTACATGAAATAATATAAAAAACATTCTGTTAACTAGGTACATACGACGAAAAACTAAATTTGAACTAAAAAAACTATTCACATGATTGACCAAATTGACTTCACTGAAACCTGTTTACATGATGGACTAAAAATGACTTACATGAGTTGGATGGTGATGACTGATCGTGAAACGACTCAGTAGTTTTCAAGTTGATACTTGGGCTACCAGACAGCAACTGAACATCGAAAACAACTGGGATTGACGAGTGGTGGATTTTGGTTCATTTCTACTGGACGGGGTGAGTGGCGGTAATCTTCAAGGGGATGTGTGGCGGTATATTCCACAAGTGGTTTGGGGGGGGGGGGGGGGTCCTAGCGGTATAGACCTGGGTTTTTTTTTTTTTTTTTTTTTTTTGGAAGGAGGGTTGACTGAACTGTATACATTTGATTTAGTTAGTGTGGTGTGTGTGTGTGTTGGGGGGTGGGGGCAGATTAGATTTGAATTATATAGCATTTATGGTAGTTCTATTAGGATTTATTGAGATTTGAATGAATTAAATTTGCATAGCATGTACTAAGATTTTTAACGTCGGATTTCATATTTATTGCATTTTTGATGTTTCTTTCTATTGTGATCATCTCTTTGATATTGCTCTTGAATTTATTATTTTCGTATGTAACTATTTTGGTATT